>CM046043.1:25583967-25611467 GCA_025215565.1 Flaveria ramosissima | reverse complement strand
TCGCATTACAATGCAAAAACATTAATCAAAAGAATGCCATCCAAAAAGGAGCCGAGTAGCCGCCCGTGCCATCCTCTGCAATCATTACCTGCCAACTTGAAACACATAAAAAGTTAGCGTTGCTGAGTGAGTTCGTGTTTTATAATAAAACATACTTTACTTTCATTAAAACCTTTCATTTCCTCATGCGATCACACATCATACGTATACACAGATAATATCATTATTATCTTCATCATTCATTCATACTATAACTTTTACATTCTTTTATCATTACACTTTTCCTTTCCATCAACCATAAACCTTACCCTTCTGTTCATGGTACTGGACCTAGGCCTATCATAGACCTTCTATAACGGGCACCACACCTCATGGCCACAGCACCTAAGGTAAAGTAGGTGTGTACTATGCGATACCTTTCTATTCATGGTTCTAGACCTAGGCCTATCATAGACCTTCTATAATGGTGCCACCGCACCCATGGCACACAGTACCTAAGGTGAATATAGGTGTACCATTGCCATATGCAATACCTTTCTGTTCATGGTTCTGGACCTAGGCCTATCATAGACCTTCTATAACGGTGCATCGCACCTCGTGGTCACATTACCTAAGGTATGCAGCAATAGTTCTATACAAATGGTCAATCACAAAGAAAGACCCCGATGTGGCATACCATGCTTGCAAGACTTTCTTTACTTCATTACTCATTAATGCATGCATTCTTACTTCATGTTCCTCTTTCTTTATCTTTCACTTTACGTTACATAATACTTCATTTGTTCATTAACATGACACGTAAAGCCACAAGAAAGATAAACATACATCATAACAAGGAACATAGCATACAGCCATCAACATCATACATGGCAACATCATACATATAACATCATGCATAAACATGCAACATCATCGCCATGCGTAACATAACCTCTAAGGCCTCTATAGTCATCGTACATGAACTTACGGAACTTCTACGCCAATGTACATCTGCACTTTCCCCCGAAAGTTAGAAGTTGAACTAAGCTTCTCCTCGGTGCAACAGCCTTATTCAGGGCGTATGGACACCCTTCAGTCGCATGGCCTCCAGGCGACTGAACATCATGCGATTGGACTCATGCGGATGAACATCTACGCAAATGAAACCCAGTCGTGCGTATGGACTCATGCGGATGGAACTAATGTGAATGAGCACCTATGCGACTGACCTCATGCGAATGGACTCAATGCGAATGAGTCCCATGCGATTGGAACTAATGCGACTAAGCACCTATGCGACTGGACCCTCAGTCGTATGACTCCCCATGCGACTGGACTCCCAATCGTACGAATGAAACCTTAGTCGTGCGAATGAACCCGCAATCGTGCGAATGAACATCAATCGTGCGAATGAACCTCAATCGCACCTCAGTCGGCCGTATGGCCTCCAGTCGGTCGCCTAGCCCTAGTTGATGCAGAAAGGAGTTCATCCCAAACCCAATCTTCCAAGCTCATCCAAACCTATTCTAAGCCTAAATCAACCATCCTAAACCTTAGGAATGCATACCACAACACCATACAAGCACACACGAGCCCGGCAACAAACTCCAAATGCATCACACGCAACACACCCAAATGGGTCAAACACACACACATACAAAAACGGGGTTTTCATGCTTTCCAGCCCCAAAATCGTTTGAAAACAAGTAAAAGTGGGGTCGTAGAACTCACACAAACGATCACAACGAGAAGAGCTTCGATTTGACTCGCTCCTCAACGATTTTGCTCACTCGAACCAACCCGAACCAACTTTCTTCCTCTTTTCTCCCTTTCTCTCTTCTCCTCTTTTGTTTGGCTGAAAATGAGTGTGGGGAGAGGGTTATGGCTGCCCTCTCCCTTTAAATAGGGTTCGTCCCCGAAACCCGTTATTCCTCGAACAAACGTGGGTAATGCTGCCTCATTTCTTCTTCAGTTTCTTACGTTGACTCGGATCCCTTCCTGTGCCTCCACTGTACACGCACAAGAGGACCGTTTTATTCCTCAGCCTCTTCTCCGTTTGATCGATGATTTCCACTGGTTGCTCCACATAATTGAGCCGTTCGTTACTTCGATATCTTCCAGTGGAACAATCATATCTTCATCTGCCAAGCACTTCCTTAGATGAGATACATGGAATTTCGGGTGAATTTCACTTAACTCATCCGGTAACTCCAGTCTATAGGCCACCTCACCTACTCGAGCCATGATTCGGAAAGGGCCTATGTACCTCGGGCTCAATTTGCCCCGCTTTCAGAAGCGAATGATGCCCTTCCAAGGTGAGACCTTAAACATAACCGGTTACCCACCTGGAACTCAATCGGTCTGCGTTGTTTATCAGCATACGACTTCTGTCTATCTTTGGCCGCCTTCATGAAGGCTTTGATCTTTTCAAGCTTCTCAGTCGTAGCCTCGATCACCTCGACGCTCCCTAACTCCTTCTGACCAATATCACCCCAACAAACGGGTGTTCTGCATTTCCTACCGTATAGCACCTCATATGGGGGCATACCAATGCTGGCATGATAACTGTTGTTGTACGAGAATTCAGCTAACGGTAAGTGGTCATCCTAACTTCCTCCAAAATCGATAACACATGCTCGAAGCATGTCCTCCACGGTGTGGATGGTCCTTTCTGACTGACCATCAGTCTGAGGATGATAAGCCGTGCTAATATGTAACCTTGTCCCCATACCGTCGTGGAATTTCTTCCAAATTTTGGATGTAAACCGGGTGTCACGATCAGACACAATAGACACCGGCACACAATGACGAGTTACAATTTCCTTGATGAACAGGACAGCTAGCCTCTCAGATGAATGTGTCTCGCGGATTGGTAGAAAGTGAGCACTCTTCGTCAGACGATCAACTATCACCCATATGGCATCATACCCTTTCGGGGTACGCGACAGCTTCGTGATGAAATCCATGGTGATGTGCTCCCACTTCCATTCCGGTATATCCAAAGGTGGATCTTCCCATACGGCTTCTGATGCTCGGCCTTCACTTGCAAGCAAGTAAGGCACTTACTCACATACTCCACTACGTCATGCTTCATACCCGGCCACCAATAATCTTTCTTCATGTCTTGGTACATCTTTGTGGCACCAGGATGAATAGAGTATCGAGTCTTGTGAGCTTCTTCCATGATCTTCACGCGTAGATCCCCAAAACGATGAATCCACACACGACCGAATCGGGTTCTAACACCGAGTGTGTTTTCACCCAATTCCGCAACCAGAACTCTCATTCTTTCAGAGTTAAGACGATCTTCTTTAAATGCCTCATCTTGAAACTCTTTGACCTGCTTCATCACATCGGAGGTCATGATCAAATGGTATGCTTTCACCCAAATTGGTTCGGGTCTCTCCTTTCGGCTAAGGGCATCCGCCACCACGTTGGCTTTGCCCGGATGGTAATGGATCTCGCAATCATAGTCCTTTATGAGCTCCAACCATCGTCTCTGCCTCATGTTCAGGTCCTTCTGCTCAAAGAAGTATTTCAAGCTCTTGTGGTCAGTGAATATGGTGCACTTCGTGCCGTAAAGATAGTGCCTCCAAATT
The DNA here is from genome assembly GCA_025215565.1 of Flaveria ramosissima. NCBI lineage: Eukaryota > Viridiplantae > Streptophyta > Magnoliopsida > Asterales > Asteraceae > Flaveria > Flaveria ramosissima. The sequence goes on along the minus strand of CM046043.1, from coordinate 25,607,889 downwards.
TTTAGTGCAAAGACCACAGCTGCTAGCTTCAAGTCATGAATAGGATAATTGACCTCATGAACTTTCAACTGTCGGGATGCATAGCCTATAACCTTTCCCCTCTGCATCAACACGCATCCCAAGCCCGAGTAGGAAGCCTCAGAATAAACCACCAGATCTTCGCTTCCATCGAGTAATTATAGAACTGGAGCCTGAGTCAACCTCGTCTTCAATTCCTCGAACGCCTTCTCTTGAGCCTGACCCCATAAAAACTTCACGTCTTTTCGGGTCAACTTAGTTAGTGGAGAAGCGATCTTAGAGAAGTCTTGAATGAATCTTCTGTAGTAGCCCGCCAAACCCAAGAAGCTACGAATCTCGGATGGCGTCTTTGGTGACTTCCATTGCATAACCGCCTCCACCTTTGCCGGGTCCACCATAATCCCGTCAGGATTCACCACATGACCCAAGAATTGAACCTCGCGCAACCAGAACGTGCACTTGGAGAACTTGGCGTACAACTTCTCCCTTCTCAACGTCTCTAGAACCTCCCGAATGTGACCGGCATGCTCTGTCTCGCTCCTCGAGTAAATCAGGATATCATCAATAAACACGATCACTGATTTATCCAATATCGGCCGACACACTCGATTCATCAGATCCATAAAAGCAGCTGGCGCATTGGTCAAACCAAAAGACATGACTAGGAACTCATAATGACCATATCGCGTGCGGAAAGCTGTTTTAGGGATATCCTGCTCCTTCACCTTCAACTGATGGTAGCCCGATCGAAGATCTATCCTTGAAAACCAACTGGCACCTTGAAGCTGATCAAACAAATCATCGATTCTCGGTAAGGGGTATCGGTTTTTTATCGTCAACTTATTCAGCTCACGGTAGTCAATACACATCCTCATACTACCATATTTCTTTTTCATAAACAAGACCGGAGCACCCCAAGGAGAGATACTCGGCCTAATGAACCCTTTATCAAGCAGTTCTTGCAACTGCTCCATCAACTCTTTCATCTCTGTCGGAGCCAGCCTATACGGTGCCTTGAAAAAAGGTTGGGCACCCGGTATCAGATCAATCTGAAACTTGATCTCTCTGTCAGGTGGCACTCCTGATAAGTCTTCTGGGAACACGTCTGGAAAGTCACACACAACCGGTACATCGGCTAGTTGTGGTGTTGGCGTATCCACATCATTTACATAGGCCAAGTAGGCATTACATCCATGCCTCATACACTTTCCCGCCACCGCTATCGACATTACTTTCGGAATTGTCGTGACCCGATCACCCTAAACCGTCACCGAACTCCCGTCAGGCGCTGACAGCTGAACCATCTTCCTGCGACACACAATGTTCGCCTCGTAGTCAGCTAACCAATCCATCCCAAGAACCAAATCGAAACCACCTAAGGTCATCACGAACGGTCTAACAGGAAACTTACGACCCTCTAGCTCCACATCACAGTTCTCTATCATCTCAGAAATCCTGGTAGACTTACCTATGGCAGTTTCTACATCAAAGGGCGCCTCAACACGTCTACTACTAACAGGCAGCTTAGCATAGAAAGCAGCAGAAATAAAACTTTTACTAGCACCAGAATCAAATAACACAGAAGCTAAAGTTTGGTTCACTAGAAACGTACCAGACACAACGTCAGGGTCCGTCCTAGCCTCCTCCTACGTCATGGTGAATGCCCTGGCGCTCGCCCTCGATCCTTCATTCCCCGTCTTCTTCACCCCGGAACTCTCAGCCCTCGGCTTCTTACAATCCCTACTCACGTTGCCCTCCATGCCATAGTTAAAGCATCGGACCGTACGGCAGTCCTTGACTATATGCCCCGGCTTCCCATATTTGAAGCACATATTCAACCCCAGCCTACATTCCCGCTATGTTCTCTCCCACACCTACCACACTTCTTTATACCAGCACCCGATGCGACCACACGGCGGTCGTCCACCCGTGCCTTCTTGTTACCCGTCGAGGCATCACCCCGACCGAACCTCTTCCCATGCCAGTTCCGATCACCACCACCCTTCTTGCTACCTCCAGACACCACCACCGTTCTCTCATCATACAGTCTCCTCGCCAAGTCCACCGCCGACCTAAACGTGCTCGGTCGGGCAGCGATCATGTGCCTGCGAATATCCACTGGCAAACCCTGAATGTATCTTTTAATCTTCTGTGACAAAGGTGTCACCTTATCCGGCACCAGACGTGCCATCTCATTGAACTTTATGGTGTACTGCTGGTGTGTCATGGTTCCCGCCTCCAACTACAGGAACTCCCTCTCAACCTTGTCGATCTCCTGGTGAGGACAGAACTCCTCAATCACCAACTTCTTCAGTTTGAGCCATCTCATTCTCCCGATTACCCAATTACCCTCAGCTTGGATAATATTGTCCCACCAACATAAAGCTGAGTCCACAAACAAGTGAGTGGCAAACTTCACTTTCTGATCTTCCTGACACTCGCTGATGTCGAGAACAACCTCCATCTCTCTCACCCATCGGTGAGCAGCAGTAGCAGTGCCATTACCGTCGAAAGTAGGGGGCTTGCATCTCATAAATGCCCCATGGCTACAGCCTCGTACCACCTCTTGCACGGGCTCATCTTCCTCTTCCTCTTCTTCATTATCAGAGAAAATTGTTTCAGGCTCCGGTTGCTCTCGTCCTCCCGAAGACCTGTTTCTCTCATTTCTTTCTCCTTCTTTCACTGCCTTGATAACTTCGGTCACCAAAGACGGTAAGATTGTCTGCATGACTTCATGCACTTCTTCAACAACAGCCTCCTTTACCGAGGCCCTCAAGTTAGCACTCTCATCCCCAGCCTCCGGATGAGGGGTCTCAGGTTCTTCAGGAACCACCTTTTCAACTCTAGGCCTTCCTCTATCGGGTCGCGGTTCAGCATCAGGCCCACCACGGCCTCCACCCCTAGAAGCTTTAGAAGATCTACCACCAGCCATTCTCTATCACACTGAAAGATTCAAACACCAACACGATCATTCAAGGGAACAACTCAGTTTATGTCAAGTATAGTAAGTCCCTAATTACAGTGGCTAGTTGTGATTAGCCACTTACTTTACTCTTCATACTCCGAGACTTACCTATGCTGACTACATCAGTATCTAAATCTACATACAACACATAAACCAGATAACATGCGCACATAATACCGGTTATCATTAAGAAAATACCTGATGGCACGCAGCTACTCAGATTGGCATCCCATTCCCTTTCCGTCCCATTTTCAGTTTAAGTTAAGGTTTATTTGGAAAATTTACCCATTTCACTTAAACTTTGGCTCTGATACCAACTTGTAAGGCCCCGTTCCCGGGACGCTTACAGTTGGACCATCGTCGCACATAAAACATATATTTACATTCGTATTTCATAAAACACCGCAGCGGAACATTAAAATAATCTTTTATTTCCATGTAAATGCTTTTGCATGTTAATACAACATTCATTACAAAACGCAGTTTGTTCGCATAACAATGCAAAAACATTAATCAAAAGAATGCCATCCAAAAAGGAGCCAAGTAGCCGCTCGTGCCATCCTCAGCAATCATTACCTGCCAACTGGAAACACATAAAAAGTCAGCGTTGCTGAGTGAGTTCTAGTTTTATAATAAAACATACTTTACTTTCATTAAAACCTTTCATTTCCTCATGCGATCACACATCATACGTATACACAGATAATATCATTATAATCTTCATCATTCATTCATACTATAACTTTTACATTCTTTTATCATAACACTTTTCCTTTCCATCAACCATAAACCTTACCCTTCTGTTCATGGTACTGGACCTAGGCCTATCATAGACCTTATATAACGGTGCACCGCACCTCATGGCCACAACACCTAAGGTAAAGTTTAGGTGTACTATGCGATACCTTTCTGTTCATGGTTTCGGACCTAGGCCTATCTTAGACCTTCTATAACGCTGCACCGCACCTCATGGTCACAGTACCTAAGGCATAAATATAGGTGTACCATTGCCATATGCAATACCTTTCTGTTCATGGTTCTAGACCTAGGCCTATCATAGACCTTCTATAACGGTGCATCGCACCTCGTGGTCACAGTACCTAAGGTATGCAGCAATAGTTCTATACAATGGTCAATCATAAAGAAAGACCCTGATGTGCATACCATGCTTGCAAGACTTTCTTTACATTCATTACTCATTAATGAATGCACTCTTACTTCATGTTTCTCTTTTCTTTATTTTTCACATTACGTTACATAATATTTCATTTTGTTCATAACATGACACGTAAAGCCACAAGAAAGATAAACATACATCATAACAATGAACATAGCATACATAGCCATCAACATCATACATACATAACATCATGCATAAACATGCAACATCATCGCCATGCCCAACATAACCTCTAAGGCCTCTATAGTCATCGTACATGAACTTACGAGAACTTCTACGTCAATGCTTACATCTGCACTTTCCCCCAAAAGTTAGAAGTTGAACTAAGCTTCTCCTCGGGTGCAACAGCCCTATTCGGGCGTATGGACACCCTTCAGTCGCATGGCTCCAGGGACTGAACATCATACGATTGGACTCATGCGGATGAACATCTATGCGAATGAACACCCAGTCGTGCGTATGGACCTCATGCGGATGGAACTAATACGAATGAGCACCTATGCGACTGACCTCATGCGAATGGACTAAATGCGAATGAGTCCCATGCGATTGGAACTAATGCGACTAAGCACCTATGCAAATGGACCCTCAGTTGTATGACTCCCCATGCGACTGGACTCCCAATCATACGAATGAAACCTTAGTCGTGCGAATGAACCCTCAATCGTGCGAATGAACCTCAATCGTGCGAATGAACCTCAATCGCACCTCAGTCAGCCGTATGGCCTCCATCCGGTCGCCTAACCCTAGTTGATGCAGAAAGGAGTTCATCCCGAACCCAATCTGCCATTTTCGGCCTCCAAGCTCATCCAAACCCATTCTAAGCCTAAATCAACCATCCTAGACCTTAGGAATGCATACCACAACACCATACAACCACACACAAGCCCGGAAACAAACTCTAAACTCATCACACGCAACACACCCAAATGGGTCAGACACACACACATACAAAAACGGGTTTTCCATGCTTTCCATCCCCAAAATCGTTTGAAAACAAGTAAAAGTGGGGTCCTAGAACTCACACAAACGATCACAACGAGAAGAGCTTCGATTTGACTCGCTCCTCAACGATTTTGCTCACTCGAACCAACCCGAACCAACTTTTCTTCCTCTTTTCTCCCTTTCTCTCTTCTCCTCTTTTGTTTGGCTGAATATGAGTGTGGGGAGAGGGTTATGGCTGCCCTCTCCCTTTAAATACCACCACACTCGACTTTCTCTCGGTGGCGAGTTTGGTCCCTCGACTTTGGACTTTATTTCTTTTTCTTCACTCGTCGGCTTCAAAATAAATAAATAACCGGGTGTTACATATGGTTTATGTTTAATTTGGTGGTTTTTGAAGTTTGAAATTGCAGGTGGTTGAATGTTATTAGAATTGGTACTTGACTGTAACAAAGTGTTTGAGGTTTTAGGGTTTTTCAATGACTGATTTTTACAGTAAACAATTATAAAGTATGGTGATTTATAGCCCGTGATGTTGAAATGGTCATAGAATGGTTGTTAGTTAGTGTTAATTTTCGTATGTGGAAACAATGGTCGCAGAATTCAGTGGTAGTTGTTATATATGTGGTTTCTGTTGATTTAACAATTTTACATATATGAAAAATGTTGGGTAAACAATGGTAATATCATTGTAAAAAACAGATTGTTCTGGTATACATATAAGTAAAATACTTGTGCTATACCTTATACTAAATCAATTAGGTTTTACATTGTTATAATATGCTTGTAAAAATCAGAATGGCCAAATATACGTATAAAAGTAACCAATGGTTGTATAGCAGATAATTATTCAGTTAGTTTTGTTCTATGTAAATGTGCCTGGTGAAATTTCTGTTATGTTGTTTTCTTGACCCTTGTGTTGTTTTACATATAGGTAAATGTTATGAAAAAAAAACCCAATGTTATTGTCCAAAAATTTATAGATAACGTTAAACCTAGTTTCATGAACCTAAGAGTTTGGCATGTGTGTGATGGTGTACAGGGGTATCTAATAAAAATAAAAAACATATGTTGATGATGTGTAATGCAGGTGTTCTTTGTTTTAGATTAATCTGATCGTTTGGTAGGTGTGGCTATAAAGGATGTCGTCAAGTAAGTTATTACGCTTTCATGTTTTTGTATAGTGTCATAACCTGTAAATATATGTGGTATATGATTATGTTGTTTGTCATGTAGGAAACATGAAGTACATCCCAATGTCAAGATGCATCCCCCTGAAGAAAAAACTATCATGGGCTACAATTAACAACCCAATAGACTACGGAGTGTTTGTTATGTGTCATATGGAAACCTATATGGGCAGTAAGGTGAGAAGATGGACGTGCGGATTCTTAAAGGAAGGACCGAGACAGGATGGTCAATTAAGGAAGCTTAGGGTGAAATATGCATATCGTATCCTGCTATCAAAAGGTAACAAACACAAGGAAAAGATAATGTTTGAGTCAAGGTGTTAAGTAATAACATGTTATTTCCAATGACATGTGGTGGATAAGATAATGGTAATGAGTTTTTGTCTCTAAAGGAACTTATAATGTGGTGGATTGTTAACGGTATGACTGTTTCGTATTGGTGGATTATAAAACATGTTTACTTTTATCTATGATTGGGTTATTTCGTAAATGTTATCATGTGGGAAAGTATAACATTATAAAATGAATTGAGTGAGTTAAGGAGTAGATAGTAGTTAATTTATTATTCTTGTTCTTAGTTACAGTAATTGTAAGTATACATGATTCATAATGATTGATAGGTATGATCTTAATAAGGTTAACGTGTATGTAAATTGGTTTCTGTTTGTATAAAATAGAATGAAAAATGTAATATCAAAAAATTTAAGGTGAACTGTTTTATCAAAAATTTGTTGCACAAACTTCATGTGTATTTTCTTATATGTAAAAGTAATGATGATTCGTAATGTAAATAAAGGAATGAATAAGAAACACATAAATAACAAATAAAAATATAAAAGTAACATTAACGTTTGATTGAAAAAACATATGTTATTGGAAGATATTTTTTACGTAATATGATACTAATAAATTAATCATGAGACAATGTGATGTATTTTGGAACGAAACACGTGTAGTTTTAGTAATTACTTGAAAAAGTTAAACTTATTAAATTTAGTGTGTTGTGAGCGAATTTGTTTTACATGTATGTTCTTTCTTTATACGTATATGTAAAATTTATATCTACAGGGTTCTTAAAATCAGTAGTTGTATGTCATGTATGTTGTGGTTAATTACGTAGATGTAATAATTATATACACATATATGTTAACAAAATTTCAAAAAACAGCCCACTTATTTATTATGAAAAAACTGAATATTTACGGGGTGAAACAAATTTTACTGAACAAAACATAAAGGAACGTTTGATTAAAATTTATTAAGGTATTTACGGGGGTGACACAAATTTTACAATACAATGACAGAATCTATTAAAAAAATATTTTGATTAATTTACTTTTATAACATTGTAAACATAAACTCATTACAGATGGATGTGGGATGACTTATGACTAATTACCATTTTTGTATAAGTAAATCAATAATACAACACAATTCATCAACACTAAAGAGCATCATAACTTAATACCGATTCAGATCAACAATAACATAACATATAAAAAAGAAAAAAAATCAATCCATTACAAAACCAAAATTAGGCATGAAGGCTTGAAATAAAAGAACGATTTCTTATTGAACAATTAACGTTCTTTCATAGTCATCACAACATATAACTAAACTTGCTTCATAGGACAATTCCTAGCATCATGATAAGAAAAAGCCCACGACAATAACGACAAAAACACTTCCTCCTCCGTTCATTACGGAATCCATTGTTACCTTGTAAGGCCCCGTTTCCGGGACGCTTACAGTTGGAGCCTCATCGCACATAAAACATATAATTACATTTAACTTTCATAAAACATTGCAGCAGAATTATCAAAATAGACATCTCATCTCATTATAAAAGCTTTTGCAAAACAATACATCGTTATCAAGTTACAAAAATATATGTTGCACGACATCACAAAAGCATTCTAAAAGTGGATTCCATCCAAAAGAGCTGAGTAGCCGCCTCGTGCCATCCTCAGCAACCATTACCTGCCAACTGGAAACACATAAAAGTCAGCATTGCTGAGTGAGTTCTAGTTTTATAATAAAACATACTTTTCTTTCATTAAAACCGTCCTTTACTTTCATGCCATCATACATCACATAGATAATATGATTATTATCTTCATTACTCGTTCATACTTTCTTTCTTTCATTCATACTTTCATTACTTTCGATGACATGTACATTACCCCGATCATTGTACACGAAGCGGGTAACTGGGCCTGAAGTCTTTCATAGACCTCGAACATTGGGCACGGAGCTGACTCCAGTACCTAGGGCAAGTAAATTCACCATGTATCTCTCTATTTCATTCCGGATCAATGCCATATGTTATACCCCGAACATTGTGCACAAAGCGGGTAACTGGGCCTGAGGTCTTTCATAGACCTCGAACATTATGCACGAAGCTGACTCCAGCACCTAGGGCAAGCGGCAAGGATCTCATAAATGAGGTCAATCACAAAGATTGGATCCCAGTGTGCATCCTTCCGGGGTAGCTAACCCGCACACCATTGAGCTAACACCCTTCATTGGGTGTGAACCTCCATACATTTGCTTGCAAGCCTTTCTTACATTCATTCATTTATTAATGCATGCATTCATTCATCATGTTCCTCTTTTCATTATCTTCCACTTTACGTTACATAATACTTTCATTTTATTCATTAACATAACACGTAAAGCCACAAGAAAGATAAACATACATCATAATAAGGAACATCAACATACACAGTCAACATCATCATACATGGTATCATCATACCTACATAATATACATCATGCATAATCATGCAACGTCATACATCATCATCCTCATGCCCAACATAACCTCTATGATCTCAAAAGTCAACTTACATGAACTACCAGGAACCTTCCACATCAAAACTTACATCTGCACGTTCCCCCGAAAGTCAGTAAATAAACTACGTTTTCCTCGGGTACACAAGCCCTACTTGGGCGTATGGGCACCCTTCAGTCGCATGTCCTCCCAGGCGACTGAACATCATGCGAATGGATAATATGTGATTGAACACTTAGGCGAATGGACATCAGGCGAATGGACCTTATGCGAATGGACCTATGCGGATGGACCTTTGGGCGAATGGACACCTATGCGTATGGACTCTCGGTCGCATGACCTCCATGCGTATGGCCTTCAGCTGCATGACTTTAGGCGCATGGGATTCAGTCGCATACCCTTCGTACGAATGGACTTCAGTCGCATGGCCTCCAGGCGCATGGACCTCAGTCGCATAACCTTCAATCGCATACCTTATAGGCACATGAACTTCAGTCGTATGACTTCCATGCGTATGGATCTCAGTCGCATGACAATCGTGCGCATGGACCTCAGTCGCATGCCAACCGGCCGTACGGCCTCCAGTCGCATCCCAGTCGGTCACCTAGCCCTAGCTGATGCGGAATGCAGTTCAGCCGAACGCAAACTACCCTTTTCGGCCTCCAAGCTCTACCAAACTCGTTCTAAGCTCAAATCAACCATCCTACGCATTAGAAAACCTACCACAACATCATTCAAGCACGCACAAGCCCGAAATCAAACCCCACACGCATCAAACACATACACATACGCATACAAACGGGTTCAACACCCAACTTTTTCAAAAACGGGTTTTGATGTGTTCCAGCCCCAAAATCATTTGAAAACATGTAAATGAAGGATCCTAGAACTCACACAAACGACCACAACGAGAAGAGCTTTGAATCAACACGCTACACTTCGATTTTCACGCTCGAATCCACCCGAACCAAGCTTGAGAGCACTTTTCTTCCTCTTTTCTCTCTAGGGCCGAAAATTATGAGTGTGGGGGAGGGTGTGGGATGCCTTCCCCCTTTTATACTCCCACTCATCCAACCTTCTCCTGTTTTGGCAAGTTTGGTCCCCCGACTTTGGACTTTATTTCTTTTTCTTCTTTCGTCGGCTTTAAAGAAAATATTCGGGTGTTACAAGTCAACCCCCCTTATATAGGTTTCGTCCCCGAAACCTGTTATTCCTCGAACAAACGTGGGTAATGATGCCTCATTTCTTCTTCAGTCTCCCACGTTGACTCGGATCCCTTCCTGTGCCTCCACTGTACACGCACCAGAGGAACCGTTTTATTCCTCAGCCTCTTCTCTTTTCGATCGATGATTGCCACTGGTTGCTCCACATAACTGAGCCGTTCGTCTACTTCGATATTTTCCAGTGGAACAATCATATCTTCATCTGCCAAGCACTTCCTTAGATGAGATACATGGAATGTCGGGTGAATTCCACTTAGCTCATCTGGTAACTCCAATCTATAAGCCACCTCTCCTACTCGAGCAATGATTCGGAAAGGGCCTATGTACCTCGGGCTCAACTTGCCCCGCTTTCGGAAACGAATGATACCCTTTCAAGGTGAGACCTTCAACATAACCCGGTCACCCACCTGGATCTCAATCGATCTGCGTCGTTTATCAGCATACGACTTCTGTCTATCTTTGGTTGCCTTCATGAAGGCTTTGATCCTTTCAAGCTTCTCAGTCGTAGCCTCGATTACCTCGGCGCTCCCTAACTCCTTCTGACCAATATCACCCCAACAAACGGGTGTTCTGCATCTCCTACTGTATAGCATCTCATAAGGGGGCATACCAATGCTGGCATGATAACTGTTGTTATATGAGAACTCCGCTAACGGTAGGTGGTCATCCCAACATCCCCCAAAATCGATAACACATGCCTGAAGCATGTCCTCTAATGTCTGAATGGTCCTTTTGGTCTGACCATCTGTCTGGGGATGATAAGCCGTGCTGATATGTAACCTCGTCCCCATCGCGTCGTGAAATTTCTTCCAAAATTTAGATGTGAACCGGGTGTCACGATCAGACACAATAGACACCGGCACACCATGACGAGTTACAATTTCCTTGATGAGTAGATCAGCCAACCTCTCAGATGAATATGTCTCGCGGATAGGTAGGAAGTGAGCACTCTTCGTCAAACGGTCAACAATCACCCATATAGCATCATACCCTTTCGGAGTACGTGGTAGCTTTGTAATGAACTCCATGGTGATGTGCTCCCACTTCCATTCCGGTATATCCAAAGGTTGGATCTTCCCATATGGCTTCTGTTGCTCGGCCTTCACTTGTAAACAAGTAAGACATTTACTCACATAATCCACTACGTCACGCTACATACCCGGCCACCAATAATCTTTCTTCATGTCTTGGTACATCTTTGTAGCACTGGGATGAATAGAGTATCGAGTCTTGTGAGCTTCATCCATAATCTTCACCCATAGATCCCAAAAACGAGGAATCCACATTCATCCAAATTGGGTTCTAACACCAAGTGTGTTTTCACCCGACTCCGCAACCAGACCTCTCATTCTTTCAGAGTTAAGATGATCTTCTTTCAACGTCTCACCTTGAAACTCCTTGACTTGCCTCATCACATCCGAGGTCATGATCAACTGGTAAGCTTTCACCCAAATCGGCGGGGTCTCTCCTTTCGGCTAAGGGCGTCCGCCACCACGTTGGCTTTGCCCGGATGGTAATGGATCTCGCAATCATAATCCTTTATAAGTTCCAACCATCGTCTCTGCCTCATGTTTAGGTCCTTCTGCTCGAAGAAGTACTTCAAGCTCTTGTGGTCAGTGAATATGGTGCACTTTGTCCCGTAAAGATAGTGCCTCCAAATCTTTAACGCAAAGACCACAACTGCTAGCTCCAAGTCATGAGTAGGATAATTGACCTCATGAACCTTCAACTATCGGGATGCATTGGCTATAACCTTTCCTCTCTGCATTAACACGCACCCCAACCCCGAGTAGGAAGCGTCAGAATAAACCACCAGATCTTCACTTCCATCGGGTAAAGACAGAACATGAGCTTGAGTCAATCTCGCCTTCAATTCCTCAAACGCCTTCTCTTGAGCTTGAACCCATACAAACTTCACATCTTTCCAGGTCAACTTGGTTAGGGGAGAAGCAATCTTGGAAAAGTCTTGAATGAATCTTCTGTAGAAGCCCGCCAAACCCAAGAAGCTACGAATCTCGGATGGCGTCTTTGGAGACTTCCATTGCATCACCGCCTCCACCTTTCCCGGGTCCACCATAATACCTTCAGGATTCACCAGGTGACCCAAGAATTGAACCTCGCGTAACCAGAACGCGCACTTGGAGAACTTGGTATACAACTTCTCCCTTCTCAACGTCTCCAGAACTTCCCGAATGTGACCGGCATGCTCTATCTCGCTCTTCGAATAAATCAGGATATCATCAATAAACACGATCACTGAATTATCCAACATCGGCCGACACACTCGATTCATTAGATCCATAAAAGCAGCTGGTGCATTGGTCAAACCAAAAGACATGACAAGAAACTCGTAGTGACCATAACGCGTGCGAAAAGCTATTTTAGGGATATTTTTCTCTTTCACCTTTAACTGATGATAGCCCGATCGAAGGTCTATCCTTGAAAACCAACTGGCACCTTGATGCTGATCAAACAAATCATCGATTCTCGGTAAGGGGTATCGGTTCTTTATCGTCAACTTATTCAGCTTACGGTAGTTAATACACATCCTCATACTACCATCTTTCTTCTTCACAAACAGGACCGGAGCACCCCAAGGAGAGATACTCGGTCGAATGAACCCCTTATCAAGCAGCCCTTGCAACTGCTCCATCAACTCCTTCATCTCAGTCGGAGCCAGCCGATACGGTGCCTTGGCAACAGGTTGGGCACCTGGTATCAAATCGATCTGAAACTCGACCTCTTTGTCAGGTGGCACTCCTGATAAATCGTCTGGGAACACGTCTGGAAAGTCAGACACAACCGGTACCTCAGACAGTTGTGCTGTTGGCGTATCCACATCCTTTACATAGGCCAAGTAGGCAATACATCCACGCCTCATACACTTTCCGCCCCCGGCATTGAAATCACTTTCGGAATCGTCGTGACCAGATCCCCATACACAGTTACCGAACTCCCGTCAGGCGTTGTCAACGAATCATCTTCTTGTGACACACAATATTCGCCTAAAAGTCCGCTAACCAATCCATCCCAAGAACCAAATCGAAACCACCTAGGGTCATCACGAACGGTCTAACAGGAAACTTATGACCTTCTAGTTCCACATCACAGTCTTTTATCATATGGGAAATCCGGGTAGACCTACCTATGGCAGTTTCTACATCAAAGGGCGCATCAACACTCCTACTACTAACAAGCAGTTTAGCGCAGAAAGCAGCAGAAATAAAACTTTTACTAGCACCAGAATCGAATAACACAGAAGCTAAAGTTTGGTTCACTAGAAACGTACCGGACACAACATCATGGTCTGTCCTAGCTTCCTCCTGTGTCATAGTGAATTCCCTGGCGCTCGCCCTCGGTCCTTCACTTCCCGTCTTCTTCACCCCGGAACCCTCAGCCCTCGGCTTCTTACAGTCTTTACTCATATGACCACTTTCCCCACAGTTGAAACACCTCGTACCCCTGCAATCCCTAGCCATATGACCAGGCTTCCCACACTTGAAGCAGACATTCAACCCACACCTACACTCGCCGCTGTGCTCCTTCCCACATTTGCCACACTTCTTCAATCCCGTACCCGGTGTGACCACGGCGACCGTCCACCGATGCCTTCTTGTTACCCGTCGAGGCATCACCCCGACCAAACCTCTTCCCATTCCAGTTCCGATCACCACCACCCTTCTTGCTACCTTCAGCCACCACCACTACAGCCCTCTCATCATACAACCTCCCTACCAAGTCCACCGCTGACCTAAACATGCTCCGTCGGGGGCGATCATGTGCCTGCAAATATCCGCTGGCAAGCCCTGAATGTACATCTTAATCTTCTGCGATAGAGGCGTCACCTGATCTGGCACCAGACGTGCCTTTTCATTGAACTTGGTGGTATACTGCTGATGTGTCATGGTTCCCGCCTCCAGCTGCAGGAATTCTCTCTCAACCTTATCCATCTCCCTATGAGGACAAAACTCCTCAATCACCTACTTCTTCAGCTCCGACCATCTCATCCTCCCAATTGCCCAACTATCCTCGACTTGGACTATATTGTCCAACCAACACAGAGCCGAGTCCATAAAAGAGTGGGCAGCAACTTTAACCTTCGACCTTCTGATCCTACGGTACTCGCGTGATCGTTTAGAAACAGCTTCCATTTCTCTCACCCATCGGTTAGCAGCAATAGCAGTGCCGTTACCATCTAAAGTAGGGGGCTTGCATCGTTGAAACGCCCCATAGTTACAACCTCGTACCGCCTCCGGCGCAGGCTCTTCTTCCTCCTCTTCTTCATTGTCATAGAGAACCGTTACATGCTCCGGTTGCTCCTGTCTTGCTGAAGACCTGTTTCTCTCCTTTCTTTCTCCTTCCTTTACAGCCTTGATAACTTCGGTCACTACAGACGGTAAGATCGTTTGCATGACCTGATGAACCTCCTCTACCACTGCCTCTTTCACTGAGGCCCTCAGATTCGCGCTTTCATCACCAGCCTCCGGATGAGGGGTCTCGGGCTCTTCATGATCCACCTCTTCAGCTCTGGGTCTTCCTCTCGTGACCCGTGGCCCAGCACCACGTCCACCACGACCTCCACCGCGTGAAGCTTACGAAGATCTACCACCAGCCATTCACACGCACACTGAAAGATTCAAACACCAACACAGTCATTCAAGGGAACAACTCAGCTTATGTCAAGTATAGTAAGTCCCTAATTACAGTGGTCAGTTGTGATTAGCCACTTACTTTACTCTTCATACCCCGAGCATTACCTGTCCTAACGACATTAGTATTTAAATCTACAAACAACACATAAACCACATAACATGCGCACGTAATACCGGTTAACATTAAGAAAATACATGATGGCACGCAGCTACTCAGATTGGCATCCCTTCCCTTTCCGTCCCATTTTTAGTTTAACTTGAGGTTTATTTTTAAAATTTACCCGTTTCACTTAAACTTTGGCTCTGATACCAACTTGTAAGGCCCCATTTCCGGGACGCTTACAGTTGGATCGTCATCGCACATAAAACATATAATTACATTTAACTTTCATAAAACATCGCAGCGAAATTATCAAAATAGACATCTCATCTCATTATAAAAGCTTTTACAAAAAAATACATCGTTATCAAGTTACAAAAATATATGTTGCATTACATCACAAAAGGATTATAAAAGTTGATGCCATCTAAAAGAGCTGAGTAGCCGCCTCATGCCATCCTCAGCAACCATTACCTTCCAACTGGAAACACATAAAAGTCAGCGTTGCTGAGTGAGTTCTAGTTTAATAATAAAACATACTTTTCTTTCATTAAAACCGTCCTTTACTTTCATGCGATCATACATCATACGTGCACATAGATAATATCATTATTATCTTCATTACTCGTTCATACTTTCTTTCTTTCATTCATACTTTCATTACTTTCGATGACAAGTACATTACCCCGAACATTGTGCACGAAGCGGGTAACTAGGCCTGAGGTCTTTCATAGACCTCGAACATTGGGCACGAAGCTGACTCCAGTACCTAGGGCAAGTACATTCACCATTTATCTCTCTCTTTCATTCTGGATCAATGCCATATGCTATACCCCGAACATTGTGCACGAAGGGGTCACTGGGCCTGAGGTCTTTCATAGACCTCGAACATTGTGCACGAAGGTGACTCTAGCACCTAGGGCAAGCAGCAAGGATCTCATACATGAGGTCAATCACAAAGATTGGATCCTAGTGTGCATCCTTCCAGGGTAGCTAACCCGCACACCGTTGAGCTAACACCCTTCATTGGGTGTGAACCTCCATACATTTGCTTGCAAACCTTTCTTACATTCATTCATTTATTAATGCATGCATTCATTCATCATGTTCCTCTTTTCATTATCTTTCACTTTACGTTACATAATACTTTCAGTTCATTCATTAACATAACACGTAAAGCCACGGGAAAGATAAACATACATCATAATAAGGAACATCAACATACACAGTCAACATCATCATACAGGGCATCATCATACCTACATAACATACATCATGCATAATCATACAACGTCATACATCATCATCCTCATGCCCAACATAACCTCTATGATCTCAAAAGTCAACTTACATGAACTACCGGGAACCTTCCACATCAAAACTTACATCTGCACTTTCCCCTAAAAGTCAGTAAATAAACTACGTTTTCCTCGGGTACACAAGCACTACTTGGTTGTATGGGCATCCTTCAGTCGCGTGGCCTCCCAGGCGACTGAACATCATGCGAATGGATAATATGCGATTGAACACTTAGGCGAATGGACATCAGGCGAATGGACCCTATGCGAATGGACCTATGCGGATGGACCTATGGGCGAATGGACACCTATGCGTATGGACACTCGGCCGCATGACCTCCATGCGTATGGCCTTCAGTCGCATAACATCAGGCGCATGGGCTTCAGTCGCATACCCTTCGTACGAATGGACTTCAGTCGCATGGCCTCCAGGTGCATGGACCTCAGTCGCATAACCTTCAATCGCATACCTTACAGGCACATGAACTTCAGTCGTAAGACATCCATGCGTATGGACCTCAGTCGCATGACAATCGTGCGCATGGACCTCGCATGCTAATCGGCCGTATGGCCTCCAGTCGCATCCCAGTCGGTCGCCTAGCCCTAGCTGATGCAAAATGCAGTTCAGCCGAACGCAAACTGCCATTTTCGGCCTCCAAGCTTACCCAAACTCGTTCTAAGCTCAAATCAACCATCCTACGCCTTAGAAACACCTACCACAACATCATTCAAGCATGCACAAGCCCGAAATCAAATCCCATACGCATCAAACACATACACATAAGCATACAAACGGGTTCAACTCCCAACTATTTCAAAAACGGGTTTTGATGTGTTCCAGCCCCAAAATCATTTGAAAACATGTAAAAGAGGGATCCTAAAACTCACACAAATGACCACAACGAGAAGAGCTTCGAATCAACACGCTACACTTCGATTTTCACGCTCGAATCCACTCGAAGCAAGCTTGAGAGCACTTTTCTTCCTCTTTTCTCTCTAGGGCCGAAAATTATGAGTGTGGGGGAGGGTGTGGGATGCCTTCCCCCTTTTATACTCCCACTCATCCAACCTTCTCCCGTTTTGGCAAGTTTGGTCCCCCGACTTTGGACTTTATTTCTTTTTCTTCTTTCGTCGGCTTTAAAGAAAATATTCGGGTGTTACATACCTCCATCAACAGGAATAATGCCGTTCACGTTTTGATAAGACCATTTTATTTTGCTACATCAACAGCAACGTCCAGACCCATATCCTCGTGACTATCCTCATGACTCGACATTTCGTATGAAGCTTGAACAAGAAAAAAAATCAAAACTGCAGAAATATGATTCGATAATCATGAAATAATAACCAATATTTATAGCAAACACAATGTTATGATTCTTGTTTCAACTAATTCAAATGATATTGAAGGATATTCCACAAAGATAAAATTATATAAAAATAAAAAAACAAAATCTTACCTTAAAGAATTATGGTTGAAAAAAGCAAACTTGATTCTTAGAATCAATTCTTCAACGTTTAATTGTAAAAAGAACAATAAAAAAAATATACACATTATCTTTTAAATTTCACACTCTGATCGCAAATATGGATGAATGTACGATTGATTTTGCTGTTGAAATTAAAACATTGCCTAAATTTTAATATCATCAATACTAATACTTCGGATCAAACAAGGATCAATCAAGAAAACAATAGAGAAACAAATGTAACTGATTATGATGATTATTCTAATTATGTAACTTATTAAATTAAAACATGATTCATTAAAAATGAAAATTAATACACATAATGAAAAGACTAATTTACCCCTTTAGAATTATTTAAAAATGATTTAAACAATAAATAATCAATGGTTAAGATGAGTTCTCGAAGTTCTCACGATCTTTAGGAGTCCTGATATATATATATATAAACCTATATATATACATATATATAGGTTTATATATATATATATATATATATATATATATATATATATATATACATATGTATATATACATATATATATACATATATATACATATATATCAATATGTATATACATATGTATATATACATATATATACATATATATACATATATATATATATATACTATATATATATATACATATATATATATATATATATATATATATATATATATATATATATATATATATATATATATATCAATATGTATATACATATGTATATATATGTATATATTATAATCTTCGACCCAGTACACGAGTTATGCATAATGTTGGGGGTGTAGTATACAGTGCTTTATAGTGATTACTCACCTCGGTGCTGGTGCCAGGCTATGTGCAGTGTGGAAGTCATTTATGATCTTCGGCCCAGTACCCGAGTTATGCATAATGTTGGGGGTGTAGTATACAGTTGGGATCTTTGTCGCTTACCCAGGTGCTGGTGCCAGGCTATGTGCAGTGTGGAAGTCAATTATGAACTTCGGTCCAGTACCCTATTGGTTTGGGGCATAGCCGATGACACTGATCCAGATAGTGATAAAAGAAAAGATAATGTGATAAAGAAGGAAAGTGCTAATGAAAGTATGTGATGAACACTAAAAGGAAGATAATAATGATATTATCTATGTGTATGTATTATGCGTGATCACGTACGAAAGTAAAGAACGGTTTTAATGAAAGTCAAATATGTTTTATTATAAAACTAGAACTCACTCAGCAACGCTGACTTTTATGTGTTTCCTGTTGGTAGGTAAGGTTGCTGAGGATGGCACGGGGCGGCTACTCGGCTCATTTTGGATGGCACCCATATGTGTAACGCATTTGTGATGTAATGCAACAAGTATTTTGTAATTTGATAACGATATATTATTTTGCAAAAGTTTTTATGATGAAATGGAATGTCGTTAATGATTCCGCTGCAATGTTTATTAAAGCAAATGTAAATATATGTTTTCTGTGCGATGATTGGCCAGTTGTGAGCGTCCCGGGAACGGGGCCTTACAAGTTGGTATCAGAGCCAAAGTTTAAGTGAAATCGGTAAATTTTCAAAATAAACCTTAACTTAAACTGAAAATAGGACGGAAAGGGAAGGGATGCCAATCTGAGTAGTTGCGTGCCATGAGGTATTTTCTTAATGATTAATCGGTATTACGTGCGCATGTTATGTGGTTTATGTGCTGTATGTAGATTTAGATACTGATGTAGTCAGGATAGGTAATGCTCGGGGTATGAAAAGTAAAGTAAGTGGCTAATCACAACTGGCCACTGTAATTATGGACTTACTATACTTGACATGCACTGAGTTGTTCCCTTGAATGACCGTGTTGGTGTTTGAATCTTTCAATGTGTTAGAGAATGGCCCGTGGAAGATCGTATAAAGCTTCGCGCGGTGGAGGTCGTGGTGGATGTGGTGCTGGACCACGGGTCACGAGAGGAAGACCCAGAGCTGAAGAGGTGGTTCATGAAGAATCTGAGACCCCTCATCCGGAGACTGGAGATGAGAGTGCGAATTTGAGGGCCTCAGTGAAAGAGGCTGTTGTGGAAGAAGTTCATCAGGTCATGCAGACGATCTTACCGTCTGTGGTGACTGAAGTAATTAAGGCTGTACAAGAAGGGGAAAGAAAGGAAAAGAACAGGTCCGCGGGAGGACAGGAGGGGCCGGAGACCGAAACGGTTCTCTCCGATGATGAAGAAGAGGAAGAAGAGCCTGCGCCGGAGGCGGCACGAGGCTGCAACTACGGGGCATTTAAAAGATGCAAGCCCCCGACTTTCAATGGAAATGGCACTGCTGCTGTTGCTCACCGATAGGTGAGAGAGATGGAGGCTGTACGTGATATCAACGAGTGCCGAGAGGACCAGAAGGTGAAGTTTGCTGCCCACTCGTTTGTAGACTCGGCTCTGTGTTGGTGGGACAATATTGTCCAAGCTGAGGGTAGCTGGGCTATCGGGAGGATGAGGTGGACAGAGTTGAAGAGGCTGGTGATTGAGGAGTTCTGTCCTCACCGTGAGATGGACAAAGTTGAAAGAGAGTTGCTGCAGCTGGAGGCGGGAACCATGACACATCAACAATACACCACTAAATTCAACGAAATGGCACAATTGGTGCCGGATCAGGTGACGCCTCTGTCACGAACGATTAAAGGGCCTATCGACGGATGTCCGTAGGCACATGATCGCTGCCCGACCGAGCACGTTTAGGTCGGCGGTTGATTTGGCGGGGAGATTATACGATGAAAGAACTGTGGTGGTGACAAAAGCTAGAAAGAAAGGAGAGGGTGATCACAATTGGAACGGGAAGCGATTTGGACGTGGCAGAGCCACTCCAAGTAACAAAGGTGCACAGGTGGATGACCGGCATGTGGTCACATCTGGTGCGGGGTTGAGAAGGTGTGAGAAGTGTGGACAAAAACACCCCGGGCAATGTAGATTGGGGACCAATGTCTGTTTACGTCGTGGAAGGACCGGACATGTGGCGAAGAATAGCGGCGTGAGGAGGTGTTATTTTTGTGGTGAGGAAGGTCACATGAGTAGAGACTGCAAGAAGTCGAGGGCTGAAGGTTCGGGAGTTAAGAAGGCTGGAGGAGAAGGACGAGTGCCAGAGCGTTTACGATGACGCAGGAGGAGGCTAGGATGGACCCCGATGTCGTGTCAGGTACGTATCTAGTACTCAAACTCTTACTTTTGGTTTGTTCGATACCGGTGCTAGTAGGAGTTTTATTTCTGCTGCTTTTGGTGCTAAGTTGCCCATTAGGAGTAGAAGTGTAGATGAGCTCTTCGATGTAGAAACTGCCATAGGTAAGTCTACCCGGATTTCTGTGGCGATAGAAGGCTGCGATATTGAATTAGAAGGTCATAAGTAGTTTCCTGTTAGATGGCCTGTGATGACCTTAGGCGGTTTCGATGTAGTCCTAGGAATGGATTGGTTAGCAGACTACGAGGCGAACATTGTGTGTCGCAAGAAGATGATCCGACTGACAGCGCCTGACGGGAGTTCGGTGACGGTTTATGGTGATCGGGTCACTACGATTCCAAAAGTGATTTCAATGGCGGTGGCGGGAAAGTGTAAGAGGCGTGGATGTAGTTTCTACTTGGCCTACGTGGAGGATATGGATATGCCAACACCACAACTGTCCGATGTACAGGTTGTGTGTGACTTTCCAGATGTATTCCCTGAAGACTTACCAGGATATGGATATGCCAACACCACAATTGCAGGATTTGCTCGATAAGAGGGACGGTAGTGTAAGGGTGTGAAATTTGTATGGGGTCAAGTTCAAGAGTAGGTGTTCGAGGAGTTAAAGGCGAGCTTGACTCAAGCTCCTGTTTTGTCGTTGCCCGATGGAAGTGAAGATTTGGTGGCTTATCCAGATGCTTCCTACTTGGGGTTGGGATGTGTGTCGATACTAGGAGGAAAGGTTATAGCCTATGCATCCCGGCAGTTGAAGGTTCATGAGGTTGAAAGCCTAAAGATAGGTAGAAGTCGTATGCCGATAAGAGACGTCGACTGATTGAGTTCCTGGTGGGTGATAAAGTTATGTTGAAAGTCTCACCTTGGAAAGGTATCATTCTGTTCAGAAAGCGGGGCAAGTTGAGCCCAACGTACATAGGGCCTTTCCGAATCATTGCTCGAGTAGGAAAGGTGGCCTATAGACTAGAATTACCAGAGGAGTTAAGTGGAATTCATCAGACATTCCATGTATCTCATCTGAGAAAGTGTTTAGCAGACGAGGATATGGTTTTACCACTGGAGGATATCGAGGTAGACGAACGACTCAATTATGTGGAGCAACCAGTGGCAATCATTGACCGTAAAGAGAAGAGGTTGAGGAATAAAGTGGTTCCACTTGTGCGCTTATAGTGGAAGCACAGAAAGGGATCTGAGTCTACGTGGGAGACTGAAGAAGAGATGAGACAGTAGTACCCACGCTTGTTCGAGGAATAACAGGTTTCTGGGACGAAACCTATATAAGGGGGGTGGACATGTAACACCCGGTTATTTTCTTTGAAGCCAACAAAAGAAAGAAAAGAAATAAAGTCCAAAGTCGAGGGACCAAACTTGCCAAAACGGTAAAAACCTTGAATGAGTGGGGGTATAAAAGGGGGAGGGCAGCCCATTCTCCTCTCATTCTCCCCTTCCATTCGGCTAGAGAGAGAGAGAGAGAGAGAGAGAGAGGAGCAAGAGCAAAACCTAGGGTTTTTGAAGAATGAAGTGCAAAAGTTGAGGTGTAGCGGGTTGGATTGAAGCTCTACTCGAAGGGGTTGTTTGTGTGAGTTCTAGGACCCCTCTTTTACATGTTTTTCAACCAATTTAGGGCTGGAACACATCTAAAAATCTATTTCTTGGTTGTTTGGGTGTAAAACCCGTATGTATATGTATGGGTATGTGTGTGATTCGGGTGGGGTTTGATTTCAGGCTTGTGTGTGCTCGAATGGTATTGTGGTAAGTGTTTCTAAGGTTTAGGATGGTTGATTTTAGCTTAGAACAGGTTTGGGAGGGCTTGGAGGCCAAAAATGGCAGTTTGGGTTCGGGATGAACTGCATTCTGCATCACCTAGGGCTCATGCGATTGGAGGTCCATCCGTCCAAATGGCATGCGACTGGAGGCCATACGGCCGAAAGGCATGCGACTGAGGTCCATGCGCACGGGTGCTATGCGACTGAGGTCCATGCGCATGGAAGTCATACGAATGAAGTTCATGCGCCTGTAAGGTATGCGATTGAAGATTATACGACTGAGGTCCATGCGCCTGGAGGCCATGCGACTAGGTTCATACACACGAAGGGTATGCGACTGAAGCCCATGCGCCTGAAGTCATGCGACTGAAGGCCATACGCATGGAAGCTATGCGACTGAGAGCCCATACGCATAGGTGTCCATTCGCCCATAGTATTCATCCGTATAGGTCCATCCGCATAGGGTCCATTTGCCTGATGTCCATTCGCCTAAGTGTCCAGTCGCCTGGGACGCCATGCGACTGAAGGGTATCCATACGCCCAAATAGGGCCCATACGCCCGAAAGAGCATAGTTTATTTTCTGACTTTCGAGGAAAAGTGCAGATGTGGGTTTTGACTAGGGAGGTTCCCAGAGGTTCGTGTAAGTTGACTTTGAGGTCATAGATGATATGTTGGGCATGTTGATGATGTATGATTAATGTTTATGCATGATGGTATGTATGATGTATGTTATGTATGCATGATGGTGCCGTGTATAGTTGTGAAAGAAATGATGAAGTATTATGTAATATAAAGTGAAAGATAATGAAAAAGGAACATAATGATAGAATGCATGCATTAATGAAGGAGAATGTATAGAAAGGCTTGCAAGCAAAATGTATGGAGGTGCACGGCTCTAAAATGACGTAAGCTCAACTGCGTATGGTTTAGCTAACCCTTAAAGATACACGCATTCATATGTATAACGCTTTTGTGATGTAATGCTACAAGTATTTTGTAATTTGATAACGATGTATTATTTTACAAAATTTTTTATGTTGAAATGAATGTCGTTTTAATGATTCCGCTGCAATGTTTATTAAAGCAAATGTAAATAATGTTTTCTGGATGCATGTGATTGGCCAGGGCTGTT
>CM046043.1:25550249-25568739 GCA_025215565.1 Flaveria ramosissima | reverse complement strand
ATGCTAGGACTCTGTATGCATATTATATCTCGTGTATGTGTTCCTCGCTGCTTGATTTGCTCATCTATTTGTTATGTGATCTTTCTACCCTATGAGAGAGCCCTTGTGCTCACTCTTTTATGGGGATACTTCTATTGGATCTTCCGTTCCCTCTGCGCGCCGAGTTAGCTTATCAGATCCGGGTATTAACCCGAAGTAATCTACATCACAGATCATACTATTGTGCTTGACCTTGGACATTGAGATAACTCTAAGGAGGAATATGTCTGAAACCTCGAAGAATGAGGAAATAGACAACCTCCGCTAGACTAAACGTGATTGTATACATGGACTTACAACTGTTGTGATGTGTGATGACAATAAGCATGATATTGACATGAAATACATGGACTTGATGGATATGATGTAAAGGAAAGTTGGATGCCATGTAACCGGATCGGCATCATTCTCGGTACATCGTGGGTGTGGTGGGAACGCTGCGGGGAACCCTATATATATAAACATCACCGGTATACCGAGAATATGCTTGAAATGGGCTGCATGGTGGTCTGGCGACCGGAACATGAACATTGGAATTTGATAAGTGGAATACATTTGTATCATATGGTGACTAAAGTTTATATGTTACCTCTTTTATGATTAGAACATGCCGCCTCGAAGAGTCACCCGTAGCAGTAGTGGCGGGAGTGAAGCCCCAAGGGGCAGAGGCCGAGGCAGAGGCAGAGCACCAAGAGCAAACGATGCTCCTGCCAGTAACAGTCAAGGAACAGGGAACGCCGACATGGCAGCCCTGATCGCTCAGCAATTGGCCGCACTCATTCCTACTATCGTGGCCCAAGTGAGCGACGCACTTCAACAACACCACCCTCACGGGGATGGTGGCAACGATGATGGAGCCCAAGGTGGGATAGAAACTGAAACGGGAAACGGGAACCCGACTGGAAACGAGAGCAACCAGGAAACCGGGAATGGTGGTACTGCCGGTATCGAGATGGAGTGGTCAGTGGTCAAGTGTCGGGGATGCTCGTACAAGGAGTTGTGGCTTGTAAGCCAAGGGAATTCGATGGGAAAGGTGGGGCGATAGCCCTAACCAGGTGGTTGGAAAAGATGGAGGCAGTGATCGACATCAGTGAGTGCCTCGACAGCCAGAGGATCAAGTATGCTACTTGTTCTCTACAGGGTAAAGCCCTAACCTGGTGGAACACTCAGATTCAAGCTCGAGGAAGAGAGTCCGCGATGCAAATGTCGTGGGACGAGTTCAAAGCCTTGATTACCGAGAATATACTGCCCTCTCAACGAGATGCAGAAGCTGGAGCATGAGTTCTGGAATCATGCTATGGTGGGGGCAGGGCATGCAGCTTATACTGATCGTTTTCATGAGCTGGCAAGGTGGTTCCGCATCTGGTTACGCCGGAATCAAAGAGGATCGAGAGGTACATTTGGGGACTCGCGCCTCAAATTAGAGCTATGGTCACAGCAGCCGCTCCTCCTACTATTCAGAGCGCGATTCTGAAAGCTGGCGCTTTGACTGACGAGATGGTTAGAACAGGGTTTTTGGGCCGAGGGGCCGAGAAGAGGAAGGATGTTGGGGAGTCGAGCCGGTCGAGTGCCGGAAGGTTTGAGAAGAGGTCTAAGCCGACCAGGAATTTTGTGGCCGTGTCTCAGGCCAGAAGAGAGTATGTGGGGCCGCACCCCAAATGTGACAGGTGCAACTATCATCATCCCCCAGGGACGCAGTGCCGGGTGTGCGCTAACTGTAAGCGCCCGGGTCATTTGGCCAGAGATTGCAGAACTGCACCGAATCTTGTAGCACCCGTCAACGCGGTTAACCCCGCCGGGAATGCAAGGGCTTGCTTTGAGTGTGGGAGCCCCGATCACTACAGGAATATGTGCCCCAGGCTGAATCGGGCACCGGGTCAACAGGGGAACAACCAGCAGCAGGTGTTGGCTATCGCTGGGAATCAAGGCCCGGCTACTCAGGGAAACGCAGCTCGGGGACGTGCATTCGTCATTGGAGCTAATGATGCTCGTCAGGACCCGAATGTTGTCACGGGTACGCACTTACTCAATCATCACTTCGCATCTATATTATTTGATACTGGAGCAGACAATAGTTTTATTTCTTCCGAGTTTGTGCAATTGCTTGATTTGAGTCCTAGTAGGCTAGAAACTAGCTACTCTGTAGAAATGGCCAATGGTAAGGTTGCTCAGGCCGATGAGATTATTAGGAAGTGTTCGTTGACGTTGGAGGATCATACATTCGACATAGATTTGATACCCTTCGAGTTAGGAAGCTTCGATGTGATTGTGGGTATGGATTGGTTGTCGCAGAATGGAGCAGAGATTGTCTGTCGAGACAAGGTAGTACGTATCCCTATGCCAAACGGGGAAGTACTCAAGGTTCAGGGAGAACGACCGGGTAAGAGTTTAAAGCTTATTTCCTGCATGAAAGCACGCCAGAGTCTACGAAAGCAGTGCTACGCTTTTCTGGCTCATGTAGTTGAAAAGAAAGACGAGGAAAGGAAACTGGTGGATATTCCAGTGGTACGGGATTACCCAGAAGTATTTCCAGATGACTTGTCTGGTTTACCTCCTCCACGACAGGTGGAATTCCGTATTGAGTTGGTTCCTGGAGCTACACCGGTAGCGAAAACGCCTTATCGACTAGCGCCATCCGAGATGCAAGAGTTGTCTAGTCAGTTACAGGAACTACTGGAGAAAGGTTTTATTCGACCAAGTCATTCACCGTGGGGAGCACCGGTACTATTTGTCAAGAAGAAGGACGGATCGTTCCGTATGTGCATCGATTACCGTGAACTGAACAAGTTGACGGTGAAGAACCGATATCCTCTCCCCAGATCGACGATTTATTTGATCAGCTGCAAGGAGCTTCGTATTTTTCAAAGATCGATCTTCGTTCTGGTTATCATCAGCTAAGGTTTTCGAGGACGACATACCGAAGACTGCGTTCAGAACTCGTTATGGGCATTATGAGTTCTTGGTCATGCCGTTCGGTTGACTAACGCACCAGCTGTGTTCATGGATCTAATGAATCGGGTGTGCAAACCATACTTGGATAAGTTCGTGATCGTGTTCATAGACGATATACTTATCTATTCCCGATCAAAGGAGGATCATGTAGAACATCTTCGGGCTATTCTGGAGCTGCTACGCGAAGAGAAACTTTTCGCCAAGTTCTCAAAGTGTGAGTTTTGGCTGCGGGAAGTGAAGTTTTTGGGTCATGTGGTTAATGAGGACGGGATTCACGTAGATCCCGGCAAGATCGAAGCGGTGAAGAAGTGGGATACGCCCCAGACACCATCAGAGATACGGCAATTCTTAGGATTGGCCGGTTATTATCGTCGCTTCATCGCGAATTTCTCAAAGATCGCGCAGCCGTTGACCCTGCTTACTCAGAAAGACAAGAAGTTTGACTGGGGATTTGCACAAGAACAAGCGTTCCAAACGTTGAAAGAGAAGTTGTGCAACGCGCCTATACTGTCTCTCCCAGACGGAACAGATGATTTTGTGGTTTACTGCGATGCGTCACATCAAGGATTGGGATGTGTATTGATGCAGAAGGACAAGGTGATTGCCTACGCTTCGCGACAACTTAAAGTGCACGAAAAGAACTACACCACTCATGATCTTGAGTTGGGCGCTGTAGTATTTGCACTCAAAATTTGGAGGCATTACTTGTATGGCACCAAATGCATCATCTTCACCGATCATAAGAGCCTTCAACATATTCTGGATCAGAAGGAACTCAACATGCGCCAACGACGTTGGGTAGAGCTTCTTAGCGACTACGATTGTGAAATCCGGTATCATCCGGGGAAAGCTAACGTGGTGGCTGATGCCTTAAGCCGTAAAGAACGTGTGAAACCACTACGTGCACGAGCGTTGGGTTTGACCATCCAAACCAACTTGAAAGCTCAGATTCAAATTGCACAAGTGAGGCATTGAAAGAAGAGAACCTTGCGGGAGAAGAATTCCGGGGGTTTATAAACAGATGATTCGCAAGGATGACGGTATTCAGTACTTCATGGATCGCATATGGGTACCCAAATGGGGAGGTGTTCGAACCTTAGTCATGGATGAAGCCCACAAGACGCGATATTCTATTCATCCTGGTGCAGACAAGATGTATCATGATCTTAAGGATCTGTACTGGTGGCCAGGCATGAAGAAAGACATTGCCTTATACGTCAGCCGATGCTTGACGTGTTCGAAAGTCAAAGCTGAACATCAAAAGCCATCGGGATTATTACAGCAACCTGAAATTCCCGAGTGGAAATGGGAGAACATAGCTATGGATTTCATCACCCAAACTCCCTAGAACAAACAGCGGTCATGACTCGATATGGGTCATTATTGATCGAATGACGAAATCAGCACATTTCTTGCCTATCCGAGAAGATTACAAGATGGATAAGTTGGCGAGATTGTACATCAAAGAGGTCGTGACACGGCACGGGGTGCCGGTGTCAATCATATCCGACCGTGATAGCAGATTCACTTCACGTTTTTGGCAGACGCTACAGAAAGCGATGGGTACTCGGTTAGACATGAGTACAGCCTATCACCCTCAAACAGATGGCCAAAGTGAACGCACTATACAGACGCTAGAAGACATGTTGAGATGTGTAATCGATTTTGGTGGTAGTTGGGATGCTCATCTGCCGTTGATTGAGTTCTCCTACAACAACAGCTATCATACAAGCATTGGATGTGCTCCATTTGAAGCGTTGTATGGAAGGAAATGCAGATCTCCCGTTTGTTGGGCCGAAATTGGTGAAAGTCAACTGACAGGCCCAGAGATCATCCAAGAGACAACAGACAAGATTTTCCAAATCAAAGATCGACTTAAAGCCGCGCGAGATCGCCAAAAGAGCTATGCCGACAATCGTCGGAAGCCTCTAGAATTCAATGTTGGGGATCGTGTGTTACTCAAAGTTTCCCCTTGGAAAGGAGTCGTTCGATTCGGAAAGAAAGGGAAGTTAGCCCCAAGATACGTTGGACCATTTGAGATCACTGAAAGGATCGGTCCAGTGGCTTACCGGTTAAGGTTGCCACAAGAGCTTAGCGGTGTACATGATACTTTTCACGTGTCAAACCTCAAGAAATGTTTGGCCGATGAATCCCTTCACGTGCCAATCGAGGAAATCAAGATTGACGACAAGCTTCATTTTGTTGAAGAACCCATTGAGATCATGGATCGAAAGGTCAAGCAACTGAAGCGCAGTAGAATACCTATTGTTCGCGTAAGGTGGAATTCAAAACGAGGGCCAGAGTTTACATGGGAACGTGAAGATCAGATGAAACTCAAATATCCACATCTTTTCGAGGATGACACTCTTGGACCTAACTCCAGCTGAATTTCGGGACGAAATTCTCTCAACTGGGGGATACTGTGACATCCGTCACTTTAAGGTCCGTCAATTGACGTGTTTGTCCGTCATCTATTCTATATTTGGTCATTCCTCATCATTATTTGACATTTATGTGGATATCATGTGTGCAATATTATCGTTGTGTGTGCATTCGTTAAAAACCGTGTGTGAACCTTAAAAAGACCTTTAAAACTTTCATTTTTGAAAACGTTAAATATATCATTTTATAAATATAATAAATGTTTTAATATAACCATTTCTTAAGTCATGACAACATTAAATATACTTTTACAATTAATATAAAAACCTAACGAAGTCGTTTTTCAACCCGAACAAAATTTGGGAAAACTCGGGGGTTAAGTGCAGGGACTAAACTTGTAATTTTGGAAACTTGGGCTGGGTATAAATACCCCATTTCCAGCCCTAAACCCCCATTTTATCATCTTCTTCATCTTCATCTCCTTCACACACTAAAAAACTCCATTTTAGCACCAAATCCGACCCGAGAGGTCTCGTTTTCTTCGTCTTGACATCATCTACACTTAGACTACCTAGACTACCCCTCCTTAGCAGGTAGTTGTCTTTGGTTGTCCATTTTTGAGCCTTTTCACGGCTGTCCAAACTAGGGTTTCGGGTGTTCGGGTTCAACCCGAACACACAAGGTCGTATGGGTGCGTGTGAG
This sequence comes from Flaveria ramosissima, assembly GCA_025215565.1. Classification (NCBI taxonomy): domain Eukaryota; kingdom Viridiplantae; phylum Streptophyta; class Magnoliopsida; order Asterales; family Asteraceae; genus Flaveria; species Flaveria ramosissima. The sequence continues at coordinate 25,562,664 of CM046043.1, read as the reverse complement.
GTCTCTTTGCTTGTGTTTTATGCTTGTGTATGTTTGTTGAGTGTTTCTGGAGGTCCTTGTGGTGTAAAACCCGTGTTTAGAGCGGCTCGGGGGCTGCTCACCCCGACCACAGTCGCGATTCTGCAGATTGGGCGACTGGGTCATCCATGCGATTGAGCCGTGCGACTGAGTGGGTCGTGCGACTGGATCATGCGTCTGAGTCAATCGCGCGACTGAGTTGTGCGACTAGGCATGTCGTGCGACTGAGTTGTGCGACTGAGTGTCTGTTGTGCGGTTGAGTCATGCGTGCGAATGAGTGTATGCGAATGAGTCATGCGATTGAGTGTTTGTGTGCGATTGAGTCAGGTGACCGACTGAATGTGTGCGAATGAATGTGATTCGCACGACTGGGGTCCAATCGCACGAATGAAGGTTCAGTCGTACGAAAGTAGCTAATTCGCACGATTGAAGGTTGATTCGTGCGCATGGAAGTTGAGTCGTGCGATTGGGTGTTGTGTGGTACGACTGAAGGCCAATCATACGAATGAAGGCTCAATCGTACGAATGAAGCTGATTCGCACGATTGAGGGTTGATTCGCACGAATGGAGGTTGAGTCGTGCGTCTGGCCTTGTATGCGACTGAATTGTTGTGTTGACCCCTTGTGCGTGGCGTGAGTATGTCGTGTGGTGTCGAGGTAACACTAACACAATAATGCCATTGTTTGGCCACAAAGATTAAAGTCAACGTGAGAAAGGGCACAGAAACTATTTTGAGCAAATTAAACTAACGCTTACGAACGACCAAATTGACTTATAACTATTGACACTTATTCAATGTTCTTCGATAACAACGATACTTTTACTTAAACATCATCATTAGTGGCGACAATGTCTTGTACTTGGATCTACATAAGATCTAGTACGTGTGTCAGTCTGTGTGTGTTGTACGTGACCCATCCGATACGACCCGAACCGACCCATCATTATTGCGCGCTTATACATATATCATATCATTAATGCTATACAATAACTGTCAATAGGTGTTTGACTGTTTATTTGCATTCAACATTTGGGATACATCGCTCATACATACTTACCACTTAACAAGTGAGTTTCGTGGCCCCTTTTCACATTTATACAATATTTCAATCATTTACAAATTGGGGGAAAAGTATGCTTACACAATTTTTATGCTGTACACTTACATACATTTTACATACAAGGAATCAACGTGATACTGTGTTGCAAGTACTATTTGATACATGCTTGGGTCTGCTGTGTGGTTCTATCTTTGCAACTATTTAATTCCAGTGTGGGAACCGACGGTTAGGTATTGGTAGTACTACTGGGTTGACACCCCCACCCTCGTTCGATGGTATACTAGTTGGTACCATCAGTGGCCAGGAACGGGCCCTTGGGTGAATATATGCCGACAATTTCTTTGTGTACGTCGCTAGGTTTGGTTGCAAAGCTCATGTCATGTGATATTTACTTGTGTAATAACTGTATTCACGGTATTCCGACGCGCTTATCTATTACAGCATCACTTACATTTTTATTACATAAACCTGCGAGCTCACCAACAATTTGTTGACCGTTTTAAGCATATCTTTTCAGGTGATCATGCAAGTCCAGGAATCTAGGTGTGCTGCCTTAGTGGAGACCCTAGGATGCATTTTGGGACTTAGCTCATTTTGTTAAACAATCTTTTGAACAATGTTATCGCATGTAAACAATTATCATCTTTTGAACTTGTTCCCGGGTTGTGGGAATTAACATTTACATTTTCATCATATGTGTATATGTGTTATCATTATCATGTTGTTTATGGCTATGTGTTGTGGACATTGACTAAACACGACACAAGTCCCCTTGTTGTCGGGTGTCGTCATGACACGCATGTCATCATTTATTTATATTGCTCTCTATCGCTTACCATGTGTTATGACGATCCCATTCTCGTTACATCCCCGTGTTTCCGCTTTTAGCGGGGGTGTGACATTATGTCTTGCCATGTATAGACATTCTCAACACCTTGATCTCTGATCACATGCCATCTTTCTGGATTAGTAGTAAAGGTCCAGGATAAGATGGGTGTCTCAGCTGCAAGAGGAGCCACTTGAATTGGAGTTGATTGGGCTACCTCTTCATGCACTTCCTCAGGTTGATCTGATCAGCCTGAGGTGTAGAGATGGATGATTTAGGCTTCTTCTTCTTAGACTTAGGTTTAGAAGCCATCCTTTTCTTCCTCTTAGAAGACTTTAACTAATAAAGACTGGTCTGCAGCACCTTGTTGATCATCCTTGTCTTTCTCAGTTGGGTGTTCCTCCCTCACAGGTTCAGAAGGAGAGGGAGTTTGACCCTGCTGTGGATCAGAAGATGAAGCTTGCTGAGGCTCAGCAGGAGGTCCGGGTTGTGTTGTCTCAGGTTGTTCAACCTTTACCTCCACTTCAGGTGGGATTTGACTTGGAGGAGAGTATAAGTCAATCAGCTCTCCACTCTTGATCTTCTGCTTTATTACCCTGATATGCTCATCCATTGTGGATAGAGACATAGGGCCAAGTCTCCTTCCGAAGAATCCATACAGCTTCAAGAAGCTCATCATCCTTTTTTTGTCAGCAGACTTCTTCATACTCTTTTGGATGATGGCTCTTGACTATGCAGCCTCTTCCCTCATCTTTCTCTTTGTAGCTTTTCGTTCTTTGAGCACTTGAAGTTCAAGTTGTTTGAGATACTCAAACCCAAGGTACTCAAAGGACAAGGGAAGAAGTACAGATGCCTGGTAGAGACCTGTGGCACTCAGGTAGTTGATCATGTTTTGTCTGTTTGTTTCTTTGTCTACCTGAGGTTCTTCTCTAGATGTCATAGTCTCTTGCACAGAGCTTTCTTGAACTGGGGAGAGAGTAGGAGCATGCTTGTATAGTCTTTTCTGTCTCTTCTCCTCTTTGAATCGGAGAAGTAACCTTGCATCCTCTTTTTCTTTCATCTCTGTTGACACTTCCATGTCAGCCAGTTCATTTAGTTGCTCTAAGGGGAGAAATATAATCTCATCTATGTCATAGTTCCTGGTCTGCAGGTAAGTAATCCTGACTGCCCTCAACTCATCATCTTGAGTGTTTGGTCTGGGGGCAGCCCTGATTGCAGCTTGCATAAAACCTAAAGACCCAGAGGAACTTTCTCCCCTTAGCTTCCTCTTCCTATCTCTCTCCTCCTCCTCAATCTCCTCAGGAGTCAAAATCCTTTTCCCTTTGTCACCCACAGACCTTTGTGACTCAGGGTGGATAGAGGTTTGGCCTTCATTGCTTGGTGTAGCATCCATGCTCTGGCCAGAGAGAGGTTGTGAGACACCTTCACCAGCAGGTGTTTCACCGAGGGAATGGATTTCTGAAGCAGTTGTTGGTGTGACAGGGCTCTCAGGCTCTATCACTGGGCCTTCAGCCAAGGTTTTCCCTTTGAAGCTAATCTCAGGGTCTGCCTCAGCATCCAGTTGACCAATGACATTACCTGATTGCCTTTGTCTCCTTCTTAGGCTGAACTCTTCAGTAATTTTGTCTTGAATTCTGAGTGCTAACCTGTCAGCTTGTCTTGATTTGCTTGGATTGACAAGTGGCATGTTGACCAGATCAAGACCATCATAGTAGTTCAAGGTTTGAAAATCAAATACTTCTTGTTGCCCTTGAACTCTGTGAAGAATGAGGGCTCTTCTATCAGCATCATACCTCCACCCAATGATGTAGTTTGATGTTCCTTGAGGTGGGGATGACATAGCCCTTGGTATACCTTCCTCAAAAAGACTCCTGATGATAGAGTCTATAGAGTCCACATTAATGTGAACTTGAGGAAGTTGCTGAGTATGCACAATCACAAGTTAGGATGGTGAGTCCTCAATGACCATACTGTCTGAAGACCTCCCAGGTTCTGTGTCTGTAATGACTTTCTCCACCTTTTTGGTAGCATCACCCTCTTGCATAGGTGAGCTAGAGGTTAGGTCAACCACATTCACAGGTTCTTGTGTTCCTGGTTGAACTCTTCTTAAAGGTCTCCTAACTAGTTTTTCCCTGAGATAAGATATCTCAAGTTGCTGATCATTGACCCTATTGTGAAAGGTAGTCACCTGAGATTCAAGGTAACTAACCTTAGAGACTAAATTGGAGCATGTTTTTGTCAGTTTTTGCACCTTTAGTCTCAGATTCCCCTCTTCTTCATCAAAAGAATCATTGGGGGATAAGATGATTGGACCAAAGTCCTCTCTCTCACCACCAGCTTCATGTTCTTGGCTGCTGGATTTCCTCTGCTCATTGACATTCTCAGTTGAGATGTCAATGGGCTGAGTTGCCATGGTTGAGGTCTTAATAATGTAATCACTTGCAAAAGTGAGAGCCTCTTCTATATAGATATCCTGAATAGGTTCAGAAGTATCCACCTCAGTTATAGGTGACTGATGTGGGCTAGACTGAGAAGACTCAGGAGTACTCATCTCTCTTTGAGTTAGGGAAGAGAAGAAAGACTCATGATACTCACTGAAACCTAAGTCTTCATCAGTATAGAATGAAAGGTTGGGAATGGGTTGATTTAGATCTAAAGTCTGGGGATGGTAACTGTCCCCTGAAGGTTGTTCACTTGAGTGTTGAGACTCAGAGTGAAGGCTTAAGGCAGTTGGGCTTGTAAGCTCATCAGGATGAGCATGAGGAACCTCAGCCCTGATTATTGAAGAGATGGGAGTGGTTTGCTCCTCAGGGGAAGTGGGAGCTCTAGTGTCCACTTTTGGTGAGTATATGGGGACCTGCACAGATTCAATAGCTTGAGTAGGGGTTTGTGTGGATTTTCTTTGGTAGGTGAGGATTAGTTGTGGCCTTTTTGGTGGTAAAGAGGTAGAAGGTGTGGGTTCAACACTAGCTTGTGTTGCTAGGTTGTCACCTTAAGCAATGAGCTCTAACATTTTAGGGACAATGGCTGTTTCTACCCCTGAGAAGCCTACAGTTTAGCTTCTTCATGATTTTAAAAATGTCGGGCTTCATCTGTCCCAATTTAAGAATATTATCTGTTTCCCTCAACTGTGAGCCCAGTAAACAGTTGAGAATGTGTTGAACATATCTTGGAAACATATAATACTCTAAGGAGTCCAAGTTAGCAAGTAAATTTGTATAGACAAATTGAGAGTACCTTAACTTGACCCCTTGAACCATTCCATGCACTATGAAGGAGAGATCCTCAGGAATCTGGTCCCACCCTCCATGCTTGTTTGGCAAGCTGTAGATAACCACATGGGGTAGGTATTTCCACTAGGATGAGACCTTCCCTTTCCTGAAGGTCTTTACAGAGAAATCTCCCTCATAGCCCATCTGCTCAAAGGAATGATTGACAGCTTCCTTTGGGAAGGACAACTCACCTTCTTCATCATCCAGCTGCAAGTGAGTGTTGATGATGGCCGGAGTGATGAAGATTGTCCTCCCTTGCACTGTGGCAGACAGTGCCTTCTCCCCATCCATGATGACCTCTTGGCAGGTCTTCCAAAATTCAAGCAGATGATCCTCATAGAGAGTAGGATCAATGGTTAGGGAGGTGAAGTAATTTGATAAAGCTAAGAAACGGAAAATCTTTGAGAAACTATCATCTTTCTCAGAGCTTAACAGAGCAACCTGGTTGTGTTGCCTGTGAAGTTGGATGGAGCAATCTGGGTTGTTTCTGCGGTTAAGGTTGGCCATTTGAGAAGCTTAAGGATGAAGAAAGATGAAAAGCAAAGGCGGTTTGGGAATTAGGTTTGAGGAATAGTAGAAGTGAAGAAGATAGTGAGGGAGAGGGGGAATCGTTGGGTATTTATGTGAAAAGGATTTGAACCAAAGTTAATGAAAGAGGATAAACTATGAAATCCGAATGTCGGTCCCACCTCTAAAAAAGTAGTTTACTTTTGCTCAAAAAGTAGTTTTCTTGGAATTCAAAAAGCTTCCGAAGGTAAATTATCTTCGGAAGTTTTAATGAAAAAGCTTCGGAAGCTAAAATGACTTCGGAAGAATTTCATGAGAGTTTTGAAAATTTTGCTTCGGAAGGGAAATAAAAACTTGAATGCTTTGTATATAAAACAACAAAGCTTCCGAGAGTTAATTTTGCTTCGGAAGGAAAAAGTCCTTGAAAACAAATAAGTGTCTGAGACAAGTATTTAAGCTTCGGAAGATAGATTGAAATCTCTTCCGAAGGTAAAATTTCTTAGACAGTTATTTATTTTGAAGACATGATTTTCTTCCGAAGATAAAAATATATCTTCCGAAGGATCAGAAAATTTTCAAGAATCTAAGGAAAATCTTCAAAAAGGATTTTTTATCCAAAGTAAACATGAGCTTATGAAAGTGATGAACTAGACAACTTAGGACACACATATTTTAAGAAATAAGTAGAATTAGTTCTAAGAAAAAAATCTACTCAAAGTTAATCATCCTAATAGCTGATATTAGATATTTAAATCTCTGTTCATCAAAAGCTTTTGTAAAAAGATCAGCATATTGTTCATCTGTATGAACTTTGACTAGTTTATTTAATCCCTTTTCGTAGTTATCTCTTATTAAGTGATACCTGATATTGATGTGTTTGGTCCTTGAGTGCTGCACAGGATTCTCAGTGATAGAGATAGCACTATTGTTGTCTATGTGAATGGGAGTCTCCTTGAAGTTAAATCCATAGTCCAGCATCTGATTTTGAATCCAAAGCACTTGAGCACAGCAACTTGCAGCAGCAATGTATTCAGCCTCAGCAGTTGATGCAGACACACAGGATTGTTTCTTGTATTGCCATGAGACAACCCTTTCACCAAGGAATTGACATCCCCCAGATGTAGACTTTGCAGTCATATTGCAACCACCATAATCATTATTTGTATAAGCATACAGATTGAAGGCAGGATTCTTTGGATACCATAAACCAAGTGTTGAAGCACCCTTGAGGTATCTTAGAATCCTCTTGACAGTGATGAGGTGAGACATCTTAGGATTGGCTTGATATCTTGCACAAATACATGTAGCAAACATGATATCAGGCCTGCTAGCAGTAAGATACATAAGAGACCCAATCATAGCCCTTTATAAGTGTTCATCTACACACTCCCCCTCAAGATCAGATCCAAGGGAGTGGTTTCTGGATATGGGTGTCTTAGCAATCTTACAATCAGTCATGTTGAACCTCTTGAGTATGTCCTGAACATACTTTGACTGACTTATGAAGATACCATCTTCAACTTGCTTCACTTGAATTCCCAGAAAGAAATTGAGTTCTCCCATTGCACTCATTTCAAATCTGTCTTTCATCATCTTTTCAAAGTCTTTGCAGAGCTTTGGATTAGTTGAACCAAAGATGATGTCATCCACATACACTTGAACTAGCAATATGTCATTTCCCTGTCCTTTGATGAAGAGAGTTCCATCTATAGTACCTCTCCTATATCCATGTTTGCAAAGATACTCAGACAATGTCTCATACCACTTCCTAGGTGCCTGATGCAGCCTATAAAGAGCTTTGTCAAGCTTGCAGACAAAATCAGGATGATCAGGGTCTACAAAACCAGGTGGCTGTTTGACATACACCTCTTCATCAATCACTCCATACAGAAAAGCACACTTCACATCAAGTTGAAAGACCTTGAAGTTCTTGGATGTAGCAAATGCCAGGAATATCCTAACAGCTTCTAATCTTGCTACTGGAGCAAAGACATCAGTGTAGTCAATCCCTTCTTCTTGTGTGTATCCTTGAACAACTAGTCTAGCCTTGTTCTTGATGATAATGCCTCTATCATCCTTCTTATTCCTAAACACCCATTTGGTTCCAATGGTAGTCTTCCCATGAGGAAGAGGACAAAGGTTCCAAACTTTTTTCCTTTTGAATTGAAGCAACTCTTGTTGCATAGCTTCAACCCAACTTCCATCCTTTAGAGCCTCATCAACTTTCTTTGGCTCTATCTAGGATAAGAAACAAGAGTGAAGACAAACATTTGCTTCATGGGTTTGTCCTCTTGTTCTTACCCTGTGACAACATCTCCAATGATGTTTGTGGTGGGGTGAGACTTGTGGATCCTAAGCTGAGGGATCACAGCAAGTTGCTGAGAAAGATCTAAATTTGAGAAATTTAGATCTGGCATAGATGATTCACTCTCCACATCACCACACTTATCAAGATTGACTTGATCCAATGAGTGTGTGACATCATTGATGTTGTCATCTATGGTGTGGTTATTAGCATTAAGGAATTCTTGATCACTTTTACCACCACCATTGTTGTCTTCCACAATTAAGGTATCTTTATCTGGTTGTGGAGCCTCTGAGCTGGAATTTGAAGGCACCCCAGATGTATCAGCTGAGTTTGTCATTGTAGTGCTGATAGAAACCTCATTTGCTGAAGTAGTTCCAACTGGAGCTGAAGATGTATGAGTTGAAGGTCTTCTTAGCTCAAATCTTGGATCAGGATCACCTGTATTTAAATTTTCTGCAGATCCTGAAAAATTCTCCCAAGATTTGTTAAAACAGTTGGTAACTAAATCAAGATCAAATAGCCAATCAGGACCAGAACCAGCCACACAGGATGTGTGTTCATTGAAAGTCACATTGGCTGACTCCTCAACAATTCTAGTTCTGAGATTGTATACTCTATAAGCCTTAGCCTGGGAAGAGTATCCAATGAAGTGTCCATCATCTGATTTCTCAGCAAATTTGGCAATTTGATCTTTTGGTATTCAAGATGGTGCAAGGACATCCAAATGACCTGAGAAAACCAATGAAAGGTTTTCTCTTGTGCCAAAGTTCATAAGGAGTCTTACCATGTGTCTTAACTACTAAAACTCTGTTTTGCACATAGCAAGCAGTGTTTACTGCCTATGCCCAGAAGGTGATGGGCAGTTTAGAGTCAGACAACATAGTTCTTGCAGCTTCAATTAGTGTCCTGTTTCTCCTCTCAGCAACACCATTTTGCTGAGGAGTCTTGGGAGTACTATATTGTCTTGTAATACCTTTTTCATCACAAATGCATCAAGGGTTTGATTCTTGAATTCAGTCCCTTGATCACATCTTATGGTTTTGACCTTGTGATCACTTTGATTCTCAATTTTTAAGATGAAATTCTTCAGAATCTCAGGGGTCTCATCCTTAGATCTAAGAAAGAAAACCCAAGTGAATCTTATAAAATCATCTGTGATCACCAAACAATAAGAGGTCCTTCCTAGACTCATTACACTGGTGGGGCCAAAGAGATCCATATGTAATAAGTGTAGGGGAGTAGTGATAGAGTTCCTTTCCTTAGGCTTGTGAGATACTTTATGCTGCTTCCCTTTCAGGCATGCAACACAATGATCATCACTTGTAAACTCTTTCTTTGGCATTCCAGTTACCAAATCATTTTTAATTAGCTTATTAATGTTCTTAAAGTTTACATGGCACTTTCTTTTATGCCATAGGAAAGACTCATCACTATTGGCTTTAGATAGAAAGCATGAAACTTCTCCAGAGGGAGATGTTTCTTGCAAGTCCATCTTGTACATGTTCCCTTTCCTGGGGGCTCTAAGCAGGATATGCTCATGAGGAATGAAAACTCCAGGCTTGAGAACAATGCACTCATGCTCAGTAAAGAGCATGTTATGACTCTGATCACAAAATTGGGATACACTCAGAAGATTGTACCCAAGCTCCTTGACAAAGTTTACCTTTTCAATGCTGAGCTTACCATTTGTGACCTTGCCCCTTCCAGAAATGTAACCACCTTCATCTCCTCCAAAAGCAACTGGTCCTCCATTAATCCTTTCAAAGTTATGGAGTAGTGACCTATTGCCTGTCATATGCCTGGAACAGCCACTATCAATGATCCAGACATTTTTGTTTGTCTTGAGCTGTTCCTGCACAAAGAGAATGATTAGTTACATTTGGAAACCCAAGCCTTATTTGTCTTTGGCTCACTAAGTATAATAGAAGGTAATGCAACAATAATAGATCCTATGGTTGTGCTAGGAGGATCTTGAGCTGTTGTTGATGGAGAATTTCCAGTCACTTGGTCTTTCTTAGACTTCCACACCACCTTTGGAGTCTTGGACTTGACCTTCAAAACTTCGAAAGCTTTTGGGACTTCGAAAGTTTTGATGACTGAACCTTCGGAAGATTCTGCAGTCACTGCAGCAGACTTCAGTGCTTCGGAAGAATTCCTTTCTTCTGAGACCAACTTTTCTTCCGAAGGTAATTTTCCATTTGCCTTCTTCTTAGATTTGGAGCTTCCGAAGGAAACAGATTTTCCTTCCGAAGCTTGAATCTTCTTGGAACTCTTTGAAGTCTTTGTCTTGGTCATATGGATAATACTTTTAGGATTGTATGGACAATCCTTAGCTATGTGAGAGGTACTTTCACACATGACACACACCATTTTCTTCTTCACAAGAGTTTTCTTATGAGAACAAGACTGCTTTGATCACATCCCTTCTCCACCTTCATCTTTGCAGATGCTGAGACAGTCCTTATGGGCTGAGAACTGTTCTTGGAGTTTGATGGTCCAGGCTATGCAGCAGTGGTACACAGCAGATCAGTCTTCTTCTTGGTACTGAGATGATTTGAACAAGAACCAGAACTCTTAGCTAAAGAGTTTTGGTTGATGTCTTCAGTCTTTACTACTTCAAACCCTACAGAGATAAAAACTTGTTTCTACTTAAACTCAAAAGTAGCCTTGATCTCTTGGGCCTTCCTTGCTTTTCTTTTACTCTTCCTAATCAAGTTCTTTCTCATTGACTTGATCATCACAGTAATCTTCTTCTCCTCAGAAGGATAGTGGTCCTTCTTAGAATCCTCCTCTTCACTCTTCTCAGAGGAATTCTTCACTATCTCTTCTTCATTCTCTTCACTTATAGGATCTAAGAGAGGAAGCTCATCTTCACAAGTTCCACACCTAGGAGATCTTACAGACAAGATTGTGTGTGGAGGATCTATCTCATTGGATCCCAGTCCCTGTCTATTTTGATAACACACCTTGTTGTGCAGGGATGAGGATATCATGTTCTTGAAGGTCTCTTCTTCAAGAACACTCTTCTCTGCCCTGGCTTTGCTGATCACAAGCTCAGCCTAACACTCAGTCAGCTTGGTTATGAGATCTTTGATTTGAGTCCTAAGATCTATATGCTTATGTTTTAGAACTGAAATGGTTTTCTCTAAGTCCTCTATCTTTAGTTTATAATCATTTTCAGACTTTCTAAAATCAGATTTTAAAATGTTTAAGGACTCAAGATCAGATCTCATCTCTAAGTTATAGGACCTGTATCTATTAACTTTAGCAATGCATTCAGGAGTACAGAGATGTTCCAATACCTTGGCTTCATCATGATCTGCCATTAGTGCTTGGTTTGGAGAAGCATCTTCCACCTGAAAGCTCTTATCAAAGCCTCCTTCTTCAACAGCAACAGCAGCTTGTTGCTTTGGTTTCTCATTCTGGGGGCTTTCTCAGTATAGTTTGGTCTGGTTTGTGCTTGGCCACCATTTGTTCTGGGTGCCTTACACTCTCTGGCAAAGTGGCCCATTAAGTTACAGTTATAACACTTGACCTTGCTTTTGTCCAAGTCAAACTTTCCACTGGTTGCATTGCTTGGAAACTTCCTTCCAGTTCTCTTGTAGAACTTCTTGGCTCTGTGAGTGAGAAGAGCCATCTGCTGGACTATTTCCATGTATTCCAGATCATCTGGATGGATACAATCCAGGTCTTCAAGAGTGAAAAGAGAGTTGACATAGCTTTCATCAGAAGACACAAAGGCTTGAGAAGAGCTTGTCTCTTGGAATGGGCTTCCTTGAGTGTAGTTCTCCCTGGGTGTCTCTGGGAAGGTGATGAAAGGACCCTTTGGTGAATTGTCAGGGTAGCATATGAGATGATGTTGGGGTTCTATGCTATCCCTTTCAACCATGTGCAGGGCTGAACCCAATTGATTGTTGGAGTTGCCAGATGAACCTTGCATGTTCATCTCCATCTGGTAGCCACTGAGAATCCCATATAACTCTGTCAGAGTAAGAGTTTTGAGATTTTCAGTCCTCTTGATCACCACACAATAGTGTGTCCATTGCCTAGGAAGTGAGGACATGAACTTTCTTACAATGTCTCTATTCTCAAGAGGAACTCCTCCATCCACAAGGGTATCCATTATCTCAACATACCTGAAGTATTGTTGAGTCATGGTTTCACCTGTTTTGAAGGTGAAGTTTTCAAACTGCTGCTTCAGGAGATCCTTCTTGTTCTTCTTGGCTTTAGAGGAGTCTTCATACATCAGTTTTAGTGCATTCCACAGCTGTTTAGCTGTTTTGCACTTCTTGAAAACTCTGTACACAGAGTTTGGAAGAGCAGTTTGAAGAGCTGTCATGGCTTTTCTGTCAATCTCTACTCTCTTCCTATCTTCATCAGAGTAATTAGCCATATCTTTGGGGATCATACCAGCACTAGTAGC